>VYZT01057686.1:0-30832 GCA_013400735.1 Pomatostomus ruficeps | reverse complement strand
GTAACGGGCGCGCCCCGCTCCCCCGCCGCCTCTCCTGCCCCCGGGGCGGCCGCCGCTGAGGGGACAGCCGCAGTTCCGCCCGCCTGCCCGCGGGTCGGGGCCCGGCGACGCGGGGATGGGCGGCTGCCCGGCGGAGATGCTCGGTGGCGGCGTCGGGGCATTGCCGGGCTCAGCGGGCAGGGAGGGGGGCCCTGGCCTGGCGTCACCCCGGGGATGTGGGTTTGGCAGGGGTGGGGGACAGCGGTGACAGCGTTCGCGGAGCATCCCCGTCCGCACAGCGCTTCCTGCGCTCCCCGCGGGGCTGCGGGGCGGGGGCTGCCGGCAGCGCTGGCTCGGCGCCGGGGGGCCGCAGTTGTACCTTCCGTGGCTACTGGCCCCGGGGCTGGTGGTCGCCTCACGCTGTTACTCAGCAGTTCTGTGAATCATCAGACGTTGTCGGTCCGTTTTGCCCGGGTGATGGGTGTGCTGCTGCTTGGTACGCTCGGTAGTAGTTCAAAATGAAAAACGGGTGCCGCGGGATGTGTTGCATAAGTGGATGTGATGCTCAGGAATCCCCTTTTTCTGTGTAAACTAGAAGTGTTGGGTGATGCCTTCTTAGGAACTGGTTTAAGCATCACGGTTTTATAATACCTTGTTAACGTGGCTTGGGAGCTGCAGACGGTTTAAACAAAAACACTTATGGTTGAGGCTTTGGAAATAGGCATCCACCTAAGAAAATAAATGTTATCGTTGTTGATAGAATAACAACTTCTTGGTAGTTACACCCTGATATGCCCTTGGCCTTAATTCCACTGTGAAAAGTACTCATGTTTAACACTGATCTGTTTCCTGATATGTGCTGGAATTTAATCGCCCTCTACTTCTAGGCTGTCCTTTTTTTACTTCTTTTTTTGACGCTGCCTTATGTGTCCCATATACTCAGGTGTTTCAGAAATGCATCCAGTGCTCCTGTGCTTTTTGTGAACATTTAAGGGGTCAGTTCTGTGTCAAATATTGTAATTAGAGTTTTGCTTTAATATTTGGTTCTGGAATATTAATGTTTGGTTTAACTTTTCAGTCAGGTGATGTATTCTTGGTCAATACTCAACATGCAACACTGAAATGGTAGTAGAACAGTTCAGATCTGACCCTTGAGGATAACAAAGTCACAGTTATTTTGGACAAGAATTGGCCTCTTTGCTAATAATTTTTCTCATATATAAGACAAAACCAACTTGTAAAATTTTCTTTAAGTTATATTCATTTGTATGTTTTCATTCCTTAATGTAACATTAAGGAATGGAAACTGGGTTTAGGTACACATACATCCACACATAAATACATCTGTTTTAAAGATGGACTGATTAATTTGTTTACATTTGGCTGATTTAGCACCTTCCAGATTGCTGTTACATTTTTTTCTTCAGTAAATAAGGAAGAACCCAGTGATTTAGCTGCCAGAATTCAGGAAAATTTCTTCTAAAAAATTAATCTTAAGTGTTCAAGAGTGTCTCCTGGTTAAGGGTCATGGGAAGAATTACAGCCTTTCACATGTGCTTGTTTGTAAGAAATTCCAGACATTAAACTTGGCTGTGTGGCTTTTCACAAATTTACATTCATTTAGTCGAAAAACTGTTTTTCTGCCTTTTCTGTCTTTAATATTTATACCTTCCTGAAGTAACAGTCTTTTATCTTTTCTATGGTACTTCAGTCCTACAAGCAATGGAAGCTTTATGTTCCTGTTTCTTCTGGAGTGAAGGTGGATCAGAGCTGTCATAACCATGTGGTGTGGTAGTTTGAAACAGCTGGAAAACTGGACAGTGGTCAGTCATAGGAATCCTGGGCTTTGTACTCTCAGAAATTCTTTCCCTACCAGTTGCTTGGAAGGAAGATTTAACATTTGTCAGGCATGAGGTTTTGAAACACCAGGATGAGAAAAGATGTTAGAGAACCTCTTTGCTGCCTGTCAGTGGCTGGGCTTCCATCCAGGTCATTGGTATTGGTGGTGTTTTAGTTGTTCTCCAGTCAGCTGGGGACTGTGAGGCTATTTTGGGGATGTTTTTTCATTTGAAGGGTAGGAGAAGGGTGCAAACTTCGAAGCACTGAGGGTGTCTCAGTCTGTCAGCAGTGGTGACACACAAAAGTCTGCCCTTTTGGTTTAGCTGGAGGCAGGGAAATGTGTGCTGTCAGGTTGGCGGTGAGATATCTGCTTCACTAGTGACGTACAATATCCTTGTGGAATTTACCTACAGGGATAAATTAAATAGAAGCCATTCTTTAAAAATCTCTAGTTCTTTACTGTCTGAGTATTTTGAGTGAATTGAATTAGATAAGGTCTAGGGAAATCCTGGAGTAACTGGTATTAAATGTCAATTTAATAAAAAACTGTTCCTATTTGATGATGTTTAGAAATCAGGAGATAGCTGAGGTGTTTCTTTGAGAGGTCAGGAGTGCTGCTCCTGCAGCCGAGTTAATGCCTACCTGAGCTTGAGAGCAGGTCCAGGACCAGAATAGGCAAAACAAGTGTCTCCTCTCTAACATACACGATGCTGGCCTTCCTGGGGAGCTGTGCTTCAGGTGGGAAAGGCTGGGGGTAAAGGCTGGTTTTTGAAGTGAAAGAAGATTTGATGTGGTTTTTAATGGTAAGACGAGGTATAAGCTCTTCCTTTTTCATGCAGTTCACTGGTTTCCTTAATATTTCTGCGCCCTTGCTTAAACACAGAACTTGTTTTATGGGTAGGAATGTATTCCAAAAGTTCATGTACCACATCCAAAGATTGAAAGGGCAGAAACTGAGGTGCAGCTAAAATTTTTATCTTGAGTGTGGTATTTACTGCTCTAGTTGTACCCAAAGTGTGGGGGCAAGAGCCAAATATAGAGCAGTTTGGAGCTTTCTTAAGCTGACATTTTACATTCATAATAATTCCTGTTTATCTAGTGAGCATGGGCTAGAACCATTATCTGAAGGCTGTCAGGTTTTTACACTGATGTGTGGAAAAACCTTGCCGCCTCTCATTCAGTTCATCCACTTATCAGCTGTTGAATTTGCTGATGCTTAGCTCGTCCCTGTTGGCAAGAAGCTGCGGTTGGTCTCCAGGCAACGCAGGTCCGGCTGAGCATCTCTGCCTTGCTTGAAGAGATGAAAATTTTCCATTGCGGGGAGAGGATTTTTCCTCTTGCTAATTCTTTTATCGGGCTTCCTGTCTTGCCCAAGGTTATTGCATCTTTGAAACAATACAGGGATAGTTTACAAATATCAAGAGATTACATTTTAAGAGTTTTAAGGTATATATATGCAGATATGTGTTTCTGTAACTTTTGTTAGAAATGTCTCATTAGAATGTTAATTTTGGGCCTTTCATAGTAACTTAATTTCTTGCAAAGTAGTTCTTTCTTTTCCGCCTTCTGCAAAAAGCTGTATGACATTGTATGATGTGCTACAAGTAGCTAGAAATTTCTCCTTCTGCAAAATCTGAAATACTGGAAGGCATAATGGAAACAAAATTGTTTGTTCAAATGAAGGTCTGTCATTGGTTGTGTTTAATCAGGTGTTCAGACCTTGAAATCTGAAATCTTCTGCAAATTCTTGGCTTGTGTGGCACAAAGCCTTTGAAGCCCTGACTGCATCTCTGAAAGACAGGCTGTGTTAGAATGAGGGAATCATAATCTTTCTAATAGGTACAGAATGTACCACTCTGCTGTTATCAGCTATCAACCTGCAGCCTTTGACCCTGTGTCTGAATTGCTCCTGCATGTGGAGGATTCTCTGTTGGAGACAGCTGGAACCAGTTACTGCCCAGTCTTGCATTCTTCTTTGGGAAAAAGAAAGGCTTGCTCATAAAATGGTTTTGACCACTGAGAGTCTTGCTTTGTGTATGTGCCATAATGGATGGTAGGGCAAGAGGTGGCACAGGCAGTGCCTGGTTTGGAGCTGTGCACATGCTCATCAGCCAGTTAAGAGCCCAAACAGAACAGGGAACTACTGAATTCACACAGCAGCCATTCAGCTGTACTGCCTCCCTTGGTCCCTATCTTCTGTCCTGCTATGCTGGCATCCAAAAGGTTGAAAGGAACTGGAAAAAAAAATTCATTTAGATGACTTACTGAAACTGGTTAATAGTGCCCCAGGTCGTTGAGACTTAAAATGAACAGACTCGAGGACAGAAGGTACAATTATTGAGGTTGTTTTTCATCCAAAAATCACAGTTAGAAAAAGCAAGCATTTGGGAGGTTTATGCCAAAGTCTGTATCAGAATGAGCACAGCAAAAATGGTTTTATTTTCTTGAAGCACAGAGAGCTTTAAGCATACCCAAATAGCTGTGCAGTGCTGTGATGCAGAAATTTCCTACACTGCCTGAAACCTTATCGGGAATTTTGGGTGCTGCTTAATTTCATGCTTTTTGAAGATGACCTCTTTTCTTTTGACATTTGCTCTTTTCCTTTTTTATATCTTTTTCCGGAAAAATGGTGATTTATTTGCCTTGTGCTTTGGATATATGGAGTCAGTGAGACAGCAATTGATTTTTTTTTTATGACGTAATTTAGTTTAATGAGGTTACAGAAATGAGAAGTGAAACTGCCTGACATGATAGGCATCATCTTGGTCTTTCTAAGGTGTTAGCACTTTCAGAAGGTTGATTCAGTTTAACAGGAGATACAAGGTTAAATTGATGGGTAGGTGTGTTCATGCTAATACAACTGTCACTGCAACTGGGAATCTGTTCAAGATACCTTAGGAAATTGGTTCTGGCTTAATAGAACCAGTCAGTTTTCTGAAGAGACATCTGTGAGTATTAAAGTTGAGGTTATAGTTCTAGATACCCCTGACCAAAGTAACATAAAAATTTAAAGGTTATATAATTTCCAACAGGGTGGGAGCAAAATGGCTGGGGGAGTCATTTGGAATTTGTGGAGATAGATAGTAGTCTCTTGAGGATGGAGGTAGATGAACTAAATGCTGATGGAGCTGCAGTGAATTACATGGTGAGAGGATGACAGACTTCAAGTTGTTCCATTTAAACAAAGCCTTTGACGTATTTAAACCTAAGTGCTGAATCGTGATTATGTTTTAAAGTGAAAATGATGTTTTAACTATGTGCGAAGTTTGCGTTCGAAAAATAAAATGCTTTTTTCATAAGCTTGACTTCTTGAAATATTTTTTTCCCCTCATAGTGTTTGGTTTTTGGAAATGCAGAATTGGAACATCAGCACACTGTGGATGGTGGTGCGATGTTGCAGAATTTTGAAGAGAAAGTAGGTTTTTGGCAATCATCCTGTCTGATTCTTCCCTTTTTGGTGAGTGATAGTTTCTCTTTGAAGACAGTTGTGCAATGTACACTTGCTGGATGCTATAAAAAATGCCTGTAAAGCAATGGATATTTTTAAGGGAATAAGACGTAGTCCAGCTGTGTCCCATTGCCTGGGCTATTAAAACTAGCTAGCTCTTGTGTATCATTAAATCTATTTCAGCCTGCTGCAGGGATAAGAGCAATATAGCCAAGTTCCCACTGAAGGTTCCTTTTCTAGATTACCGAAATTGATAAGAGTTTTTTCAAGTGGTTTTCTATTGCTATTTGAATATGTAAACTGTATGAGATTAAAATGGATTAATTCTTTGGCAGTGGTTATTATGCTGAGCCTGTAATTGGCCCCGGATGGTGTCCTGGGAGATCACTGAAGAATGAAACACGAAATACATAAATAATTTTTAAACCATTTTTTAAGTTCTGTGCAGGTGTACTTGTAGAAAATGTCCTTTTCCTAGGAAGAAACTGTTCTTGAAATGAGTAGCCTTTACCAGGGGAAACAGTCACGATTTTTTCCTTTGATTTTACTGTGCCACATGAGAGTCTGTCTTGTAAGACTCCTCTCCTTGTCCTTAATCGCTCTCGTCCAACCTGCTGCAGTTAAGCAAGAAACATTGAAATTATTCTATTGTGTCTTTTGCATTTGAACTTCTATCATTGCTCTGGCAACCCTGCAGGGAGCTGTGTGTTCAAGGTCTTCGCTCCCAGTTACTTTCAGCTCTTCAGGGAAAGAGCGTGTAGAGGTCACTGAATCATGCAAACTCTTCCCTGTAAGATGCAAATCTGGGTTGTGTTATCTGAATTGAGATGTATTTGTAGTAGTTCGAGATGTTTTGAAACATAAATACAGTTTTAAAAGATACATTAAATGCATCTCATTAATGTGAGCTGTTCTAGAGCAAAAACTCCATTTATCTTAGTCATCAGAAGTGTTCTTGGAACCTACACTTGTAGAACTACAGTTAGAAATGGGGATGGGCATTCTAAAACATGATGACTTTATCTCCTTCTGGGCTACTTTTCAATTGTTTTTCTACATAAAGGGACTAAACTTCTTATGAGGTATGTTGATGGTATAGGTGAATATACACAGAGATGAGAGGCATATGAAATAGATAACTGTGCACTTTGGGTACCATTCTTCCTATAATCATTTATTTGTTAATGATCTTTGCTGTGCATTCCTTTGGAAGTTTTTGCTCAAGGAATTAGCTTGGATTGTAGGATTTAGGCATCGAAGCTTTAATTTAACAATCTTGTCCTGTGGGCCCCTAGTGCTTACGGTATAAAAAGCATTAGGGGTTGGGATTTCTAAAGGTATTACACGGAGAAAAAAATCTTTGTGTAGTTAAATAAAGGTGAACTTTGAAAGGGACTGGACACTTGTCCTATATGAACTTTATTTTTCTTATCCTGTATGGCAAATGGGTCACAACTGAAGGGCTGGTCACAAAGGTTCCGTGTTCTTTCATTGAGTGGCTCGAAATACATTTCCCAGACTGCTAAATTCATGGTAATGAGAAAGGCATAGCCTTGGATTTATTTTAATGCTGGAATTTCTTGAGCGTGTTGGTGTCTTGAATAATACTTTCATGTGTGTAATCCACACAATTTAGCTCTTGCTGTCATATTTTCAGAAGATTAAAGGCTGAGTGCTATTTTGGTTTCTCCATGACAAAGGGCGGTATTGTCTTTTTGTAGCAACTGGTGGTTTTGGCCACTGATGCCAGAATACCATTTTAAGATGGATCAGTTTCTAAATAGGAAGTTTAAGTAGCTTAGTTTTGGTGGTTCAGGTTTCTTAGTTTCCATGGCATTTTTAGTTGGAAAAGAGACTAGTTCTTAAATTACACAATCCCTGAAAAAAACTGCATGGGTCAGAATTGCATGCTCTTTTCTGTCTGAATATGCTTAGTAACTTGGCTTTATTTTAGTTCCAAGGAGATAAAACAGCTTTACTTGAGAGGTAAAACTGGCATTTTTCCAGAATTTTGTGTATGTAGGTGTGAAGATTACAGATTACAACTGGTGTAGGGAAAGCTGAAAGCTGTTACTTTTTTAGATATTGAAATATCAATTGCAGTAAGCTCCTTGCTGAATTTTAAGAAATTGCAGCTGAGGGGCTGCTGTGCACGCTTATGTAAAAAAGCTAGAAGTTCTTGGAGACAGCCTTGGTGACTTGCCTTGCTTTCCTAGACAAAAGGGTTGGGGAACTGGGTTTCTCCTAATAATGTAGACGTGGTTTAAAGAAGATAGGGATAATAGTTCTGCATGAGGAATAATAATCATAGAATATTATGCAACTTCAGATTGGTTTGTGTGTAGTTTGCTCCCTTAATATGTTATGCCTAATGTTACACAATTCTTAGTTTTGTCTGTTAAGGCTGTATTCAAAGTCTTTTTGGTATAGGAGGTGGCTCTGCATCTATGGTGTTAAATTTACAGGTATAAATACATGTCTTAACCTGTGTGGCAGTGTTTATGTCTGTGTTTGGGTTATATTTAAAGGAAGACAAAACTACAACTCCCATGTTTAGGGACTAAAAGGAGATAGGATAAACATGTTGCTAGTTTAAAAAAATCTTTTGCATTAAAGAGTGCATCTTTATACATTTTTCAGCATCTCAGTGCTGGTCTTTTATTTCTGTATTACAGACAAAATTCTTAGTGTATAGAAAAGGCTTGATGCTCTGGTTACAAAAAAGGATTTCTCAGGGTGCTGTCTTACACTCCCGAGCAACTCACAACAGAACAGGGCTTCAGTGTAGCACTTGCGAGTCCTTTGCCATTGTAGCTGCTGTTGGACTGTCCCTCTCCTTTCAGAGTGGAAGAAATACCTAGAGGAGTAGTACCTTTAGGTGTGATACAGCAGACATCCTCAGAAGAAGCTAGGGCATTTCAAGGTATTTTTTAGCAGTTTGAAAGCACAAAAATTCATTTTTCCTTGGTGGGAATCTTTTGTTTGCTAATGTTAAATGTTTGCTTAATGTTTTGAAAGCTAATGTTAAAGATAGGATTAGCTTTCTAACTTGTCGGGCCAAGACTGCGGTGGAGTCAGCTCAGTCATGTTCCCAAAGGGTTTTGCAAATGTATTTTGTAGGAATTTTGTGCACGAGTTAATGTATAATTCTGGGTTTCTAGATTCGGTTTGTTTTGCATGATAAAGTAAATCAATAGTCCTTCTGGGTCCCTTCCAACTCATAATTTTCTGTGGACAACCAGCATGTCTCTCCAGTACATAGCCTTTAATCTCCGAAATTAATCCAAGGCACTTGTTTCCTTATTTATCTGGAGAAATTAATTTTTCTAAACTACAGCAATGTAGTGCTGCAATTAGCAGCCATTTAGTAAAGATAAGTTAAAAAATATAAAATTACATTGTATCAGTATTTTTAAGAAGCAGGTGGCTTCTTTTACTGGTCTAGCCCAAGCACCCTACATGCAACACGAAAAATTTGCTCTTTCTTGGCTTTTTGTGTCTGTAGGTGGTTAGGATAGATGTGCCTCTACAGTGTCTGACTCCCAGCACCCTCGTGATTTACTACTAAAGGCTATAGTAAAAGTGTTTCTGCTTGCAGAGGGAATGAACACATAGATGCAATATGTAGGTCTGAAGGAGTTGGTATCATACTCCTGAGTTTGCAAGTGTTCTGCTGAGTGCTTTTACCAAACGCCATGCTTACTCATCCCCGAGTACAAGTCGTGTAACTTAAGGATCATTATATTGATTGATTTGCTGCAGAAGAGCGTAAAGAACCTTGACTTGCATAGAAAGTTACAGCTCAGCATCATTTTGTCATCACAACCACCTGTTTCAAGTTCTACTTAATGAAAAAGAAGGGGTTTATCCTCCCCCAGTCTTTCTTTTAAAGAAAGACTCTAGTATTTCCTCCCCCTTGATGCTATGACAGTGTCCCTCTACTCCTCATGGTATTGAAGACTATTGTCTGCTGTATTAAATTTGAATTACTTCCTGTTTATAGAACATTTTTTTGTTTATAAATAAAAAAGTTATGAGAACTGATAGTGTCAGTGCACTCTTCTACTGAAGATAAACTTTTCCCTCCAAATTAGTTGCCAGAACAAATGCTTGCTTTCTGTAATCATGCAGAATTTAAGGCTGCTCTTAAGACTTTTTCCCAAACTGTAGGATTCATACGAGCACATTATAATGTAGGCTCTGCATTTCTGTCTTCATGAGTTAAAATGCTAGAAACTATAGCTTTTACTACTTTGTTGTATTAATTCCATTGTAGATACAAAAGGCTTCAAAAAGTATCCTAGTGTGGGATTTGCATTATATTTAGACGTTTAATGCATCCCAAAAATCAGGGATTAAAACAGTTGTGATAAATGAATGCAGAGGTCATTTTTCTATTAAGAATTAAAAACATTTCTTTTAAAAGAGTTACACCCTAATCTGATGCAGTTGGTTTTTAAAATGTATTTCTGATATTGTTCTAATGCAGCTGACGGGATACTAGAGGATATGAGTATCTCTATTCTAAACTTAAGAACTTCTGAAAACAGAATACACAAGAGTGACTTCAGTTCCTGAGCCAAGCAGTAGCCAGAGTGAATGTTAGAAGCAAATAATTACTAATGTTAGTCTGGGCATATTTGCTAATAAAACAGTGTTTTGTGTAGAGGAATGGCATTGGTTTTCATTAAAATTAATCACAAGCTGTGCAAGACCTTTGAGCCTGAGCATGTTTAACATATCTAATGATTTTAATATTCTGGAGTTGCATCTTCTGCTTTCTTTGATTCAAGGGCTGTACCTTGCTGTTTGTAAAGTACCACATTATTAGTAATGGAACAAGTAGTTCAGTCATATGAGGACCTCTAAAATTCCTGTAACCGTTCCTGGTTGATAGGTATATTGTAGGCTCTTAAAATGTGTTTATCCTGCTTTCGTTGTGAAGGGTCATTCTCTTGAGCATTGTAGTGACTTACCAACTCATGCCTCAGGTACCTTTTCAATTCTGTGTGTAAAACAGGTGGTGGATGGGCTCTCAAAAACATACCATGTTTATAGTAACCCTTGTTATTTGCATTTTCTGTGTCCATTCTCAGCTATTGTTGTTTCTTCCTGAATGTTCTTCGGGCTGAAGCACCTTTCTCTTTGGCTCTTTTCTCTCCTGCTGGCTGACTGTGCCATTCCTCTGTTTCCTTGGAACCTCGGGAAGGGGCTTTGCTTTGTCTGGTTCAGGAGTTAAAGCACCCTGCAGCAGTTCTGCTCTGCAGATCTCTACCCTGTCAGCTTCCTCTGCACTGCCCAGTGAACTGAGAAAAAAGGACAGACAGAAAGCTTTGCTGCCTTGCTATTTTTGTCACTGTAAAGCTGATTTATAGCTATGTGGACTTGAAGATACTAACCTTCCAAAGTAAAAAGCCTGCACTAGAGAGAACCCAGTTTTAACAGATCTTACAGAAGGGCAGCTCTGCATCAGTAGTTCTACCATTACAAAGTTTTGGCAGGAGGTGTATTATTTTTGAGATTGTTATGAAGAAAGAAGCTGCTGCTTAATTGAGATCTGTGCTCTCCAGAGGATGTGTTCATTAATGAAATTACGTGTGGGACTAAGTCAAGAATCTGTAATGACATGAAGTACCTTCCAAAGAATGCCGTCACCTGAAATTAATATTAAAAGCCTGAAAACATGAATTCATTGTGGTATTCTTTTGATGGTCATTGTCGCACGTGATGGGGATAAGATGTCCATAAATCACTTCTGGTTTGTGGGTTTGAGTTTTAAACATCTTTTGCTGCTTACTGTAGGAATGACATTGCTCAAGCTAATGTTACTGTGTCTAGGCACATTTTTGTTTGCTTCTTCAAGTTATGTCAGATTTTTCTCTTAAAATGCTTGACATGTGAAGGGTTAGTAAATCTGCTTTTTTGGCTCATGTGTTCTTTGAACAAAAACTCTTAGCCAAAGGCACTTAAAAGCACGTAGGAGGAAAAGGGCAGGGTACAGTGAGTCTGCATTTGGTATCTGGGAAGACTGCCTAAAAACAGCTGTTCTGGGCTCTTTCTTCCCCAAAGAGCACTGAGAACAAACTGGGTGTAGAATCAGAGGAAAGGCAGTGAAGAACTGCATTGTGCTTGTGCTGGTCAACATCAATGCCATTGAAACTGTTGGTCTTAGGTCAAAGCTTTTATTCGTAAGGAACTGCAACCCCTTTGGCATATTGTAAGGCTGTTTATGGAATTAAGGTATTTATAAATGAAACAGTGCAAAGCATTTCTGATGGGCATTACAGTTGTGCTCCAGGCCCCGTTAATCTGAATGGCAAGATTCCAAATACTAAGGAGAGCCAAAATGACAAACAAATCCTGATTGTTAGTAATGGTAATGTTAAGGCATGCAGCAGAAAAAACTTAAGATCTTACTCAAAACCTTTTTGCAGTGAGAAGAATTTCATTGGGTGAAAACAAACTGTGTTTATTAGGTAAACAGTGCTTCTTACTGGCTAAAATATATTAATTGATCAAAGTGAAAACTAAAGCCTCATTGAAACCTAAATTTTTGACAAGATTACGTGGTCTTGCTGGTGTCTTCTTGAGCACTATGTTCAAATCATATCTGTGTTTTAGTTTCATAGAAAGGCACTAAATTGCTTTGGACAATTCAGGAGCTCAGTTAAAGGCTTTATAGCAAGGAACTCCTTGCCGATGCTCTGTTCAGCAGTCCTTGTGCACAGCTTCTACTGCAGAGCTGTATTAATAGAGCTTTTTCAGCAGGGATACATACTACAAAAATTCAGTCGCAGAAATGGAACATGGGGGAGTTGTGCTGTGGTTTTTGGAAGATAAAAACAGAAGGAGAGCTTACTAATACAGGCACAGTAAACTCATCTTCATTTGTGTGAGTCTCCCCCTTTATTTCTGGTGGATTCACATGTGTCTTGTGGTAGTGCTGACTTGGTACACTGTGTTTGACTGCGTACAGATGTTTCTACTCTTTCTCTCAAAAAAACCCCCCAACCCTATCTATGCAACCCTATTGCATAACTTATAATAACTTACAAATTAATTCTTATACTATGAGAGCAATAAAAAAACTTGCTTTGTTTTTCCTCAAATGGGAAGTTACACTGTGTGATGTGCTGCCAGATCTTACTTGTTCAGGAAGGGGTGAAGTAGAAGGAGTAGTCCTGTCCAATTCTGTGCTTGGCAATTCCAGTGCTGAGTGCATGTGGTGATGCGCGTATGAGTATTGTCCAAACCACTTGAGCATACATGAAAGCAAACAAGTTGAGCTGCTAATGAGCTCCCTGATTATGTGTTGGGCAAACAAGGTGTGCATTATCTATGTTGGAGGTGATTTTTGCTAGAGTCATTTCTATGACATAAATATCTTCAAGACTTAACTCCTGATGCAACTCTAATGCTGGAGGACTGGGGCAGACTTAAATGTTTGAGGTTAAAGGATGTTGCAAGGTACTTTCTCAGTCTGAATCACTGCAGCTGGCAGTCAGTGTCTCTGTATCAGGGTAATTAGGAAGGCAGCCACAGAACGGTGATGCTGTCTTGGAAAGAGTGGCTCTTGTAGTGCTGCTCTTCTGCAAGGCTGTTAAAAGTGGCTGTGCCAGTGTAAAGCTCTGGCACTGCAAGATCATGTACACGTGTTACCATACCTCCAGTGAAACCTGGCACACCTCTGGCTTTCCCTTGGAAATTCCAGAAGACTGGAGGTGTTACTGGCTCTAAAAAATCCTAATGAAAACTCACGAGTTGTAAAATTACTGGTGCATTTTACGGATTGATGCTTAAATTTCTGTAATAGAAAATGGAAACAATTCTCAGAGTTTACTCAGGAGCTAATGCAGCTTGTTAAGTGTGTGTTTGGTGACTGCTCCAAGTGTGTTACACCTGTGCTGATAAGTCAGCTGGCAGGTGAGCCTCAGGGAAGAGCAGTGTGGCTCTGCATGGAGTGGGTGTTATTGTGAGGAGCCATGGAGAAATAGATCTGTGACTCTGGAGCAGTAACAGTGCTTCCTTCTGACTCTGGCAGCTGAAGAGATGTATTGGACTACCCAGGATCTGGGGACAGGCCATCGTACGTGGCTTTTTTGGGCTGTCTCAGCACTTCAGGGTTGCTCAGCTTGGTGCATTTGGGTAGGTTTTTTTTGAAGTGGCTCACATTTGGGGTGTAACTGAGAGGTTTTTGTCTGTATGTCTCTGAGTTGTCAAATTGTTGAAGCTGAGGTAGGTGAGAAAATTCTCTGGTGATGCAGTAGTTGCATTATGAAAAAAACCCTAGGAAATTAAAAGTAGTACAAAGAACTGAAGATTTACTTTTATTGCTCTAATCTTAATAATACAGGTTATCAGAAGACAGTATTGTTTCTGGGGAATATTATTCCAGATTAAAGGGGTGAAGGGAAAGCAAAACCAACAATCTGATAATGTTTTGTCCAATAAGGCACTTGGAAGAAAGGAGGGAAAAAAAAAAAACCGACCAAAAAGCCCCACCAACAAAAACACATTCAACTCTTATTGACCTGTTATCCTTAGGTGCAGGTAAACATTCCAGGACGTGGAGTTCATTCAGTTGATCGATCTGTTGTTTCTTTAAGCAGTTTAGTTGTTTAATTCAATTAATGCTCTTATGTCCAGGACATGCTGGAGGCGTCTGTGGTTCTGTTAGCACCGCTGCTTTAAGCCTGCAGGTCTCTGCTTTTCCAGTTAATGTAAAGCTGTTAAATATCCAAGGAGGACAAATAAAAATAGCCCTGTGACCCAGAACACTTTGTAGTCTCTTTGAATTAAGTGCATTATTGTTCGTGTAACGATCTTCAGGCAAAATAAGTATGAGGTTGTTTTTAGCCTCAAAAAGTTAATCATTAAAGCTTTGGTCTAAAATTAGAGTAACTCGACTTAAAAATTTACTGGAAGGCAGAGAACAAGACAGTCATGTTTTAGTTTTCAGCTTCGCTCCTTTAATTGCTTTCTGAAGTGCAGGTTGCATGAAACTGGCGGCTGGCCAGAACCGAGCGGCGTGCGGTCACAGGGTACAGCAGCTGGCACGGAGCACTGCCTTCTGCTGGATGTACGGGAAAAAAATGGTTCTTGGAAAATGGCACGTTAGCATTATGGCTTGCCTGTGAAGAGCTTGCACCTGCGTAATATTTTCGATATCTGACATGTTGTGAACGAACCGGTGAAGTAAACGTCCCACCTGGGACGTCGGTTGGTTGCTGTCGCTGCCTGGAAGGGAGGAATTGTACGCTCGGTGTTTAATTCCCGGTTTCTCGGGCTGGCGTGCGACAGGCGTGGCCGGCGGTGGGACCGGCCGGGGTGGCCGCGGCCGGGTTTCTTTTCCTTTGAGGCCGGGTTTGCTTCGGAGCCGGGGCGAGCGGCGCGGCCGCAGCGCTCCGTGTGCCCCGCCCNGCTGCGCCCCGCGCGCGCCCGCAGTCGGCCGCGTCCGGAGCGAGAGCGGCGCGCTCGGCTCCCTTCGGCGGCGCTCGGCCGCGCTCGGCTCTCGTCGAGCTGCCCAGGCCACGGCGTGCGCGGACACTGACGGCCGCCGCTCTCTTGTGTTTGCCTTAACAGACTTTTGAATCAGAGTAAACACCTGCGGGTCTCGGAGGCTTCAGGCTCTGAACCGCCTTCACTCCTGTCGCCTTCTTCTGTCTAATGTGCTACAAGGATGAGCCCAGCATTTGGAGCTATGGAAGTGGAGCACTATTCCAAGGGAGTCCTGCTCGAGCCTTTTGTCCACCAAGTTGGAGGACATTCCTGTGTCCTCCGGTTTAATGACAAGACCATCTGTAAACCCCTTATTCAGAGAGAGCACCAGTTCTATGAGACTCTCCCAACAGAAATGCGTAAATTCACTCCACAATATGAAGGTAAGTTACCAAACCTTTGAAGGGGGTTGGGCTTTTCATTTCTGTAAATGCAAGTGTGCTGTGCTCTCTGTGTTCTCTGAAATCTCTTCTGTGCGGAAGAGATTTTAGGGGTTTTTTTCATGTATTTTGATGTTGTCTGAGGCAGGCTGTGGAGATGCAGGGTGGAAATGCTTGCCAAGTTGGTGTTTGGGCTGACTAACAGCATTAGAGTAGAGCAGCTCTGCTGGTGATAGCCCATATATCTCCCTTAGGCACAGGTAAGTAGCTAACAGCTTGAGAATATTTTCAGTAATTATGTGCTGCCCTTTTTTTTTTTTTTGGTGGATTTTTCTTTTTTTTTCCACTTGTTTAATGTTTGTTTACAAGGGTTTTGGTAAGATTGGATGATAGTGTCTTGTGTAAGCTTAGTTGTGGTCTCTTTTGTGCTTTGATTTCTCCTCTGACTTTCATTTTGATTGCAATAAGTACATGCCAGTAAGGTGTCCTGTTGAATACTTGCAGTGTTATTTCTGCCATTAAGGAAATGAAAATTCATGGCATTTAGGTAGGCAAGGATCAAGTAGCCGTGATGAGGCTGAGTCAGAAGTTATGTAGGAGTGGAAATTCCAGTTCTCCTAAGAATTGCACTAGTTAACAGGAATACTTCTTTTTCTCTCTCCTATTCCATCAACTGCTGCCTGATGATTAATAAATAATATGTCTAAAGCATTTTTTTTAAATGGAGTTGCTTTTTAAAGCACATTGATTTTAACAGCTGTGATGGTGATGAAGTTTTATGTTCTGTTTGTGAAAGTGGTGGAAGACATCAGAGATGTTTCAGAGTTAATATTCTCTGCTCATTTACAGAGACTTTTTGACTAATGTCTAATTATGAGTTCTGTTGGACTGGAAGAAAATCTGATCTTTGAATGATACTTTTCAAAATGTAATAGAACAATTGTACTAGTGTATGTGGCTTTCTGGGAAGTATGGGGAGGGATTTAGGGGGAAGGGGCCTCACTTGGTCCACCTCTTGTTTTTTTTCCAGAGTAAAGGCAAAGAAGCCATTTGCTAGCTGTCTCCCCCACCCTTTTTGCCATTGTCCTTTCCTTTGTGACAGCGGGACTGTCGGAGTTTCTGCACTCCCTGCCCCAGCCCCTGCAGGTCTGGGAGCTGCCTGCCCAGCTTGGAAGTTCCAGTCTCTCACCGAGACCTGTCCCCTAGCTAGTGGTGAGCTGCAAGAACTGTGCAGACTGATTGATCTGAAATAAAGAGAGGACTGGAAAACAAAACAAAAAGCAATTCAGATAATGGTTACGACTTCTCCATTAACCCTTGAGACTTGTTCCTGTAGCACTGGGCACATCTGTCGGTGCTCCACTAAGACTCTTAAAATGCAGTGCAGTGCTCTAGAGACTCCTGAGGGGAGGATGAGGAGAGAAAATGTTTTTGAGGTTCACCGTGTTTCTGTACCACAAACAGATTTGCTCTGTATTGCATTTTTGTTACTTATTCCACAAGATTGCTGCATAACCAGTATCAATAAAATACATTCCAAAAAATAGAAGAAAAATGTATAATTAAACATGGTGATTCTAAGTGGAAGCTTTTGGACTAGTTTCTGTTGTAATGTGACATTTCCCTTGTTTTACTCTCCTTATGCATCTTTCCTTTCCCTTGGGGAACTATTAATCAAATATTGTTTGGATAAGTGCTTTTTGCTTTGCTGTCATGCAAAATTTAAAGTTTTTGGTGTGAGTTTTTTTTTGTGCAGGTCACTTTTCACTGCAAGATGTTAACAAATGTTTTACATCTCACTTAGAATCAGACCAGTCAGTTTTTTTAAAATTAATAAAAAATTTTATTAATTGAAATTGTGTCCTGTTATTATTTGATTGTTACTTGACTGCCTCAGAGAGAGAAAATTACTTTGTATCATTGTTTTGTCAACATGATAAATTGTCTTTTGTGAGGTGTCATTTTTGTCTAGCTCTTTTGATATTTGTTAGGTTGGCAGATGAGGTTTGGCCTGTGGCAAGATAGAAACTAAGGACTGGGGTAAGAGACAAAGTTGCTGAATTCTTAGTGTAAAATAATGTGTTCTAAAAGGCTTGCTTGTCACTTGAGCAGTTCATAACTCTCTGGGTCCTTTTTCTCTTCAGGTGTGGTGTCGGTGAGCTTTGAAGAGGATGAAGATGGAAACTTATGTCTAATAGCATATCCATTAAATGGGGACCACGATAACTTAGAAAACTTAGATAACTCTGACTGTGAACCCAAAAGTAAGCTATTGCGGTGGACTAACAAAAAGACAATGTTGTTAGAAAATGAGAAGATATCTAAGGAATGGGTCCGGCAGCACAGGAAAGAGGAAAAAATTAAAAGGTAAGTTTGATTTTTTTGCTGTCAAATTCTGGTTTCCAGAATTCCAGAGAATTCTCCAGAGCTTTTGTTTTCATTTTCTTTTCTTCTCTTGTTTCTTTCGTTTTTCGTGACGTCTTCAGTGCAGACAGGTTCACTAGTGAGACTAGCATGCCCTTAGCCCTCAGTTGCATGTTGAGTCTTTTCATTTTTTTCTGCTGTGGTCAGTTGAAACAGGTTCACCAGTGTTATTTTTGAAGTTTCAGAAAGAGGAAAAAAACCACAAAACAAACAACAACAAAAAAAACCCCAGCCACAGAAAACCTCTACAAACAAATAAAAAAATTCACCCACCTGCAGAAGTACAATAATTTAAAAAACAAACAAAAAAACCCCCAAATATATTCAAGTGCTACTATATATGGCATACTTTGTTAGGAATCCTGCTTT
Source organism: Pomatostomus ruficeps (assembly GCA_013400735.1). NCBI lineage: Eukaryota > Metazoa > Chordata > Aves > Passeriformes > Timaliidae > Pomatostomus > Pomatostomus ruficeps. Next base: position 12,895 of record VYZT01057686.1, on the reverse strand, counting down.
ATTCCCTGTGACGTTTTCCCCCTTGTTCATTTCTATTAATTGTGCCCACCATAAACTGTGAGCTGTGATGTGTTGTGCTAAAAACAGTGACCTTAGCGAAGGATAAACCTTGAAGTGCATCGCTGCCTCTTTAATTGCTTCATAGAAGTTATTCACACAGGTAGAGGATATATAAGTAGAATTACTACATGTTTTGTAACATTTGGCTACATGCTAATTTATGTTAGTATGGAAGTAGCTTTATAATGCTTGAAATACCACTCATGGGCATCATATCCACTTGTACAGAGAGGCAAATAAAGCTTTTGCTTGCTGTTAATTAAGGTGAGCAAAATAGCTTGTAAGGTTAAATCCATTGACAACCCCTCCTCAAGACTTACTTTTCTACTTGACCTGTAATTTGCTACTTTGTTCTGTTTTTCTAGTCACAAACTGGAGGAAGAATTTGAGTGGCTCAAGAAATCTGAAGTCTTGTATTATACTGTAGAGAAAAAAGGAAATGTCAGTTCTCAGTTTAAACACCATAATCCTTGGAGCATGAAATGTCACCAGCAACAGTTACAGCGGATGAAGGAAAACGCAAAGCACCGAAATCAATATAGTATCCTTTCCTGAAAGTACCTCATAACAATGGAATGAGTAGGGCTCTGCCTTTTTATTTCTTTAACTTTCCAAATAAGAGTACAGAGCAGGCTTAACTGCAGTCCCAAGAGACTCTGTGAAGCTGTGATTTATTTGGCATCTTTGGAAGAGTTTGCCAGCACTTTCTAGAAAAGGGCTTTTCCAGCACGTAGCAAAGTACCCTAAGCTAGGAAATTCAGAGAACTGAATTAAAACCTGCACATTGTGGGTTAGTTAGTGGACAGGTTTGACAGCATACTGTGTTTGGTGTCTTTCAAAAGACCAGGTTCTAGTGAGAGCTTTCAAAGAAGAGTTCTGACACTTTTTATTACTGTTTTATTATTGGTGATCTTAAAAACCAGTGTCCGCTTCCCCTTTTCATCAGTTTCTTAAATTTAGAGGATGTTTCAGTGCCTGGAGTTTTCTGCTTCTAGTAGCGTCTTTTTAATGAGCTTTAAGAAAAGTTGAATATAAACAGTCATGTAGGATTGGAACATGAGAAACAGAAAACTGACTGAATCCATGAAAGCTGAAGCACATTGGTGTTGTGCTGTGGAACCATAGGTAAACATCTCCACCCTGAGCAGTCTGTCAGAAAATGATCTTGCTGTAGGCTTGTATGCCACTGATACATCCTGCAAAAGCAGTAGTGTTTAAATACTGAGGTAAACAAGTATCTCATGTGTGATGAGCTTTGGTGATGGCTTACTGGAACATTTATGACTAACAAATGTTAAAATGGATAGAAAGGATTTTTGGCTGGTACCCTCACCATTTCACTGTAGATGATTATTCAGTTGTCTAAGAAATATTTGTCTTTGGAACAGTATTAATATAGATGTTTTAAAGTTTTAAAGATGGTATGAAAATGCTTCGCTGGTTTTGAATGATAATACAAAGGCACAAAATCTTCATTTCCCACAGAAAAAAAAAAATCTCTTGCTAGACAAGAAGTACTTCATAATTCGAAGTCAGCTGCCACATTATATTTCTGTTTAACCCTGATTGCTTTTGGTTTTCACTTAATGTGGAACTTCACTAGTCTCTAGAGACCAGAGTGGGCATCTTAAGTTTATGTAGCTGTAATTTTTGATACATTACTTTATACTAGGCATGTTTTGGGCATGCTTGAAGTTAAGAGTGAGGCACTATAAAATCTGTGGTATTATTTTTAAAACCTGTATTCCTCATTGTGAGGCTTGTTCCTTAACTGGTCAGAATTCATTTTGCTGGAGAACCTGACATCTCGCTACGAGGTTCCATGTGTGCTGGACCTGAAGATGGGGACCCGGCAGCACGGCGACGATGCGTCCGAGGAGAAGAAGGCGAATCAGATCCGCAAGTGTCAACAGAGCACGTCAGCCGTGATCGGAGTGCGCGTCTGTGGCATGCAGGTGAGAGGAGAACTCAGCATGTGTGGCCAACAGACTTGCACCCATTTCTGTTAGTGGAGTTTTGGGTTTGTGTAGTCATCCCACAAGTTGTTACCCTTGAGCTGCTGTGCTTCGTGTCCTTCACAGAGGGCAGTGAGGCTTTTGACTATGGCTGATCAGTTGGAGGTGGCAGCATCTGCAGGAGCAACCTGCAGCCCATGCTCTGCATCAGTGTGAGTGCAGGCTCTGAACACACAAACAGCCTTCTGCACCATATCAGCAGTTCAAAACTGTTAAAACTACTGATTCATTTAACATTTCAGGATAGCATAGGGAACAGTTACAAGGAGGGCAGTTATATGCATTTTGAGTGAAATGTAGAAATCTGTCAAAATACTGAGAAGCAATCAGTTCTGTAACTTTGAAAAGCCACAGATCTTTCACTGCTTGAAGTAGACTTGTTGCAAAGTGCAGGCAAGAAGTGCTTCGTAAATGTGATAAGACTTGTTGCCAGATGAGGAGACATTGTGTGGACTTTCACCTGAATTTTTGTTTACTTGTTTCTGTATTCCTAGAGTGACAAATGGGAAACAACATGTTTGTGTTTGAGGTTTTTTCTGAAGCCGCTCTCCTCCCATCCAATAGATTCCAGGAATGCTAACAGTGTTTGCTAGGACTTGTTCCACAGCACGACTCTTGGCATGTGTGGTGTTCAGCTCACTGTTCAACTTCAGAGAAAAACATGAGGCAGAAATGAAAGTGTGGGAGCTTCATTTCTAACCACAGCGTGCTGGGATCTGAGTGGGGCATGGCCATTGTTCACTTTCTTTGCTGACCTGAGCTGGAAAACAAAGAGGAACTTCAGAAGCACCTGCAGTCCTTTCTTGACCCAGGTGTTTAGGCATTATTGAACTATAGGTTGTATAGACCACTCTCCTATAGGAAGACATCTTCCTGCAGGAGCACCTCTGACTTCTTTAAATATAGATGATTATGGGGTACACGTTAGTTTTGTATAGGAATGTTTGCTGTCACTCAGATCTCGGCATGCTGGGCATCAACTGGTACATCCTAGAGCAGAGGCAGGTAATGAGCTGAATGAGTGGCAGTGGTACAAGTTGTAGCTTGACTTTGGAGATCTTGGCTGCAGCTTTCCTAATCTCATTTAAAGTCCTCATTCTTACATTCTGGGTGGAAAAGCTCAAATCTAAACTGAAGGAATTTTCCACTTCCTCTAAGTTGCACAGGCGCTGCTGGATCTGTTGATAGCAATTTCTGTAATTATGCAAAGAGCAGTTTTAGACAGTAGTATGTCATCTTGTAAAAGCTTTAAGGAGCATGCTTTTTTAGTTTTTAAATTTTTTTTTTTATGTTCCCTCAAGGCTTTGGTGTCAGTATACCAGCAATTTTAACTATTCTTTTTTTCTTGTCTTGTCTTATGCAGGTCTACCAGGCAGGCACTGGCCAGCTGATGTTCATGAATAAATACCATGGAAGAAAACTCTCAGTCCAAGGATTCAAAGAAGCACTTTACCAGTTCTTTCATAATGGCAAATACCTGCGCAGGGAACTCTTTGAGTCCGTTATTAAAAAACTTACTGAACTCAAGTCTGTTCTGGAGAAACAGGAGTCTTACCGCTTCTATTCAAGCTCCTTGCTGATCATTTATGATGGCAAGGAAAGGCAGGAGGTTTCCGTTGACTCGGACCCAGAGGACCTAGAGGACCTTTCAGAGGAATCTTCGGATGAGTCAGCAGGAGCATATGCCTACAAACCAACTGCCAGTACTGTCGATGTCCGCATGATAGACTTTGCCCACACAACCTGCAAGTACTATGGAGAAGATAGTGTGGTGCATGAGGGCCAAGACACAGGTTACGTTTTTGGACTCCAGAATTTAATAGATATTATTAAAGAAATAAGAGACGAAAGTAGTGAATAAACAGTGTGAATGCACATCAGTAGAAAGCACTATTGTGACTCTTTGTATTCCAAAATTATTGGCCACTTTCTGGTGGTAGGAATCTTTACAGGCTCTGCCGGGATGGTCCTGTCAGAGTCAGACTTGTTCAGAGGGCATTTACTTACATTGGTGCTGCACCTAGCACTGGCAAAACTTGGTATCCTTATTTATTTTAACTTTCTTAAACATTCCATATTTGATTACTCAGATACCTCTGTTATCCCTGTGTGTATATGTTCCAATAAAATTCTTTTTGTTCATTGTACGTGATGCTTCTGTTGTTGCTGGTGCCTGAGGAAGAGATGAAGCTCTGGTGTCTGGTGTAATGCAGAAGCAGCATATGAACAGCAAGGCTTACCTGCCTCGTGAGATCACGTGTGGGATAACACATCTGTCCTGGGCCTCCTGTCAAGAGTGGTGAGCAAACACAGCAGAGCCCCTGGCAGGGCCCAGCACCTGCCGTTTGAGGAGAGGCTGAGACAACAGGGCCTGTGCGGATGGGGTAAAGACAGCTTCTGAGAGGCCTCCAGAGGTCCCTTCCAGCCCAAATGAGGACTGATGAGTGAGAACTTGCTCTTGAAATCAACAGCTTCGTTCTTGTTCCAGGGTCTTGTAACTAGATCTTGCGCTGTGTAACCTATTTCCAGAGAGCTGTAGATGTTACTTAACCTAAGCTGAGGCAAAATGTGTAAAACTTGTACAGGATTAGCTGCAATGGCAGGAACCAGGGCAGAGCTGCCAAGCCTGAAAAGTACCTTAAGCAGTTTAAAATCTTACTTGGGACAAACTGACAGGAAGGAAGCATCAGAAGGTGAGAGGTAGTGAGTTACTGAAATAACAGAGTAGCTCTAAACCAACTGTTCTGTTAAGAGGAACATTTATTTATCTAACCCTATTCAGATAAATGACTTCTCCCCTTGTGAGGCTTGTACGTCATCATGTTACAGTGCAAGAGAAAAATGGGTGTGGAAGTGCTGAGGTAAGTGTGGGGATGTTCTTGTTGCAGATAATCAGAGTGAAGGAGTCGGTTTGTGCAGAAGAGTCAGGTTAATCATCTCCCTGGCCCGTGCTTTACCTGCAGGCTTGCTTAGGAGAGGAGAGGTGGGATGTGACAGGAAGGCTGCAGATCCGCTCCTGGAAGGTCACCCTCTTCAGCTGACTGTAGCCCTGCAGCTTCAGTTTTGTATTCCCCAGCAGGTGCTATCATGATCAAAGTCTCTCTGATGGCTCTCCTGTGCTCCTTTGTACTTTTTAAAGAAGTTTTTTACTTCTGCTTATGCAGGAGTTTGTCGGTGGGGTTTCTTTCGTTTGGTTTTTGTGTCGTTTTTCCACAGTGTTGAGTTACCAACTGATGTTGGTGTTAAACGTATCTTTACATCTTGCAGTCACCTCACTATTTTATGCCAGCACATGGGCTGTTTTCTCTGGAGATGGGCTTGTCCAGCCTGAACAGAGGCCATGTGTTGCTGCGGGGTGAGACTCTGCTGGTGCTGGGTGCAGCTGACAGGGCCCTGTGAGCAGCCCCCGAGCTGCTCCTGGCACTGGCTGCAAGGAGCCGTGGGCAAGGGGGGAGCTACTTATTCCTGGCATCTCAACTGCAAAATGCCTTCAGCGTTGATGAGCAGCACTCCTGCCTGCGCTTCCCAGGATGTGCCCAGCACAAGGAGAGGGGCCCTGGCTGCAAGGTGATGTTTCCTTTTCAGTTCTCCAGTTGAGGATGTGATGTCCTCTGCTAATGAGCTAATGACGAGGCTCTTGGCAGGCACTGTGGTCGCCTCTCATTGCTGCTACTTATGAATAAGCCTCCCTGTGCAGATTCATCTGATACATGGTTTGACTTTGTAGTCTGAAATTAGCAGGGATAAAGTCCCCTAATGTACTTGCATTACGTAGGAACTCTGGAGGGAATTCATAAAATCCGATGAGAACAATCGCATTTGCTCTGATGCAAGCTGCCTCCAGAACAAGCCTTCTTTGTTTTGCTGCCTGCAGACACGGCCCTGGGTACAGGCAGGGAGCTGCAGAAACACTGCCAGCGGGGTAAGCTTGGTCTAGACGTGGTCTCAGAGCAGTATGGTGTCAGCAGCCAGACCTGGAGCACTTGGGGGTCCATATAGAATAATAGCAAACCCCCAGGTGCAATTGGTGCTGCTGTAGGAAGGCGGAGGGACCTGCCCCTGTGGGCTCAGGCCAGCACTGCTAAAATCCTTTTGCCAGTATTGTCTGAGGATTAAGAGATGCTGTGCCAGTGCTGCAAAGCAGCAAGGTGGTTGGGAGCTTCCTGGGCTGCAGCAGCAGGGAGTGGGGACAGAGAAGACCTTTTTCATTAGTTACTTTGAGATACGTAAGAGCAAAACGTCAGGAGGAAAAATCCCTCTCTTGCACCACATCCTCGAAGGTTAAAAAAGGGGCAACTCATGTGCAAGTATCTCTAAATGGCATACTACATTGCAAAGTTCAAGAGCAGATTTGTTTTCCTTCCATGCTGTTCTGCACAGATCCCTCCGAGCAATTCCTTGTTTCTGGAAAGGCAGTTGTGCAACTACCAACATGCTGGGGTGGGAATGGGGTTCCCACAGTCCCTGTAAATGGCTGTGCTACACCCCCAGCCATGTGCCTGGGCTTCCTGGGGGACAGGAGTGGGATGAGGAGAGGCTGGGTTTGGGGAGGGTGTTTGTGGTCACGGGCCTGTTGGACCATGGCAAAGGACAGAGTGATGGAATAATGGGAGAGCAGCAGTTGGGCTGGGGAATAGACTCGAGGGCTTTTTTTGTTTCTGAGCATGGCTCCCCACAGTTCTGGTCCTCCCTGGACAGTAAGCTTCCCGCTGTGCTGGTTGTGCCAGCAGGAGCACTGGGAAGGGGCAGCTGGGCTGGCTCCCTGATGTGTCCTGGGGAGCCATGTGAGAGGCACCTCCACAGAGCAGCCCTGCTGCTGGGATGGGGGACAGGAGCTGGGACAGCCTGTGCCCTGGCAGGGACCCCCCATTCTGTAGTTGCTGAAGCCTCTTCTCCATGGAGGACGATGCTGAGCGCACGTCCCTGTTCCTCAAGGCTCCCCTGTGTCTGGTCTCCTCCCTGTCTGCTTCCTGATGCTTGGAGAAGACCCACCTTTTCCTGCCAGCCCTGCCCTAGCAGGACCATCGCCCAGGGTGCCTGCAGTGTGCTGGCCCTGACCCTGCGCCCGTGGCTTTGCAGGGGTGGGGTGAGAGCCAGTGCGAGGTCCACCCTGGCTGGATCCAGGCCCCCAGGCACCTGCTCCTGCTTTCCCATGGCTGCCCCTGCAGGATGCTGCACCAGCCCCAGGCTTGTGGGGAACTTGTCTTACATAAAGAGGTCACTTCTAGCCCAAAACTGGGGTGGCTGACAGGAATTGCCATGCATCAGCTGGCTAGAGATGAAACACATTCCTGCGGCTGGCACTGGTTTCTCCAGTGAATTGAGCTCTGCTTTGCTGGCAGGGCACTGGGGACTGAGGTGGGGGCTGAGTGCTCTCTGAACCTGCCAGGATGTTTTGGTAGGTGGCCTCCCTGGCCCTGGGGCTGCGCAGGGCAGAAGCAAGAAGAGGCAGTGAACAGCCCTTGGCCTTGCTGGAGGAGAGAGAACCTTTGTCCCTTCATTGTCCCCATCCTGTGCTGCTGCCTCTTGAGTAGCTGCTGGACTTCTTCCCCTGAGCTGGGTCTGTGCCAGTGGGGAGGGACTCACAAATGCCTTTTATAGAGCAAGAACAAAATATTTCCTTGTGGCCGAGCAATGACATCTCACAGGGCAGAGCCCTGTTGCTGTGCTCCCTGCCCAGGGGAGAATGGTTCACCCTGTAGCCCTGGGCCTGCAAAGGGCTTAGACCCCAACCACTGGGGACATGGTGCTCCTCAGTGCACAGGGACAGAGGGACCCTGTGCCCTAATGCCTCTGTGGCACCCACTACTGTAGGCAGCGGGTGCTGTGTGTGGCCCAGCAGCTGTGCCTTCCCTGTTTCTAATGGTGGTGGGCTTAAGTTTGTGTAGCTGGACACTAACAAAACTGGTGATGCTGGAGTGGGGCTGGGGGCCACTGTCTGTCCATCCTGTGCATGGATCTATCCCCAGCACAGGGCGAGGGTCCTGCACCACCCTGTGGCCAGTTCCACTGGTTCCCAAGCCTTGGAGCCATGTAGGGCAGGGCACAGGAGGCAGGGAATGAATGGCTGGTGTCCCTGGCTGGGAGCAAAGCCACCTTCCTTCAATTGTATGGAAATGAGGGTTGGCTAAGGGACCTCCCTCAGCCCTCTGTTGCCTGGCCTTTGTTTGCAGCCTGTAACTCAGACACACCTGAATGAGAGCAGAGCAAACCCTGGAGACAGCCCCCACCAGGCTGAGCACCCTGTTCCATCAGTGGGGATCCCTGTCCCAGCATCCCTCACCGGCTTACCAGGGCCTGCTGCACCCACCCACCAGCCCAGGGCTCCTCCTCATGCAAAGGATGCTAGCAGGGCCATGGTCCCTGTCCCTCCTGCCCCACAAACCTTATGAGCAGCAAAGGGTGACACTGGCAGCAGCCTCACATGGTGGAGGCTTGTGCCTCCCATGCTGGGCTGCCAGCTCCAGACGAGGTGATGGGCTCTGTAGTTTCTTTCTTGGGTTTGCACCATAGCAATGTCCTCACCAGCTGAGCTGTGACAGGCTGTATTGGCCTCATGGAGTCTTTTCAAATTCTCTTTGAAAGGGAAGCAGAGGAGCTCCTGCAGCCCACACAGCCGGGATCCACTGCTGCACCCCAGGCAACCCCTTGCTTTGCAGCTCTTCCCATATGCAACAAAGAAAGGACGTGAGCAGGGTGGTGTTGGGCAAGGCAACCTTGGCTTGCTTGGAGATGTGAAGCCAGGAGTCTCCTTCACCCGGCAGCCCTGCAGCTGGAAGAACGGTGTGGGGAGCCCAGGGGGAGCTGCTCTCGCTGCCAAGCACCTTACCCTTGCCCCCTACTTCCTTCACCCTCTGAATGCCTTCTGCCTGGCTCCCGGATTGGTGGCAGAGAAAGTGGCATTGGCCTGACCCGCTTGTTCCCCCAGCACGGCAGTGGAGCCTGCAGAGCTGCCCCTGCGGGAGAGCTGGGACAGGGCCGTGCCGGCCCACAGAGTCCGTGGGCTGTCAAGGGGCTCATCAGGTCTGGACAGAGCAGAGTTTAACAAAGAACAGGGAGCTGCTGTGTGAAGCCGAAGAGCTTGTTTTCCTGAAGAGAGGCTACAGTGCAGGCGGGGCTGTGTGCTGCTTGCCTTGTAACCTGCAGTGCCTCAATCCTTCCCGCAGCATCCCCCGACCCCCCCTCCACCATCCCTCAACTCTCTCGACCTTCTGTCTTCTTCGTTTCTAGGAAGTGCAGCTGTTGGCAGGCACGGGCTGCTCCTTCCTCCGGCCGCAGGAGGGGTCTGGGCCCCAGCCAGCCCCGGCTTTGTGCAGGACGGGTTGCGCAAGGAGCCCTGCGAGCACCTCGGCCCCGCAGGCGGGCGGAGCAGAGCGCTCCCAGAGCCACCCACTGCCCCGACCGCTTCGGCTCCTCCACGTGTTGTGCTCCACGGGGAAGCGGCCGCCAAAAGAGCAGCCCCTTGCTGATTTTTTTGGGCTCGGCACGGATCACTGTGTTCCTTGCAAGAGGCAGGAGCAGGGTTCGCTCCTGCCGGGCAGAGCACCCTTCCCAGCTGCTGGCAGGCAGCACTGGTCTGGGGGCTTCTCCTGTAAGGGAGATGTAGTTGGAGAGGTGAGGTCTTCTAGAAGCCATGCTGATGTGTGCAGTTGGGGGGGTCCTATCTACAGCCTTTTAATGAGGTTTTCCAGGAGGTAGGGCCGTCAGGACATTGGGAAATAGGGATGAGATACCCCAATGCCTGGCCATGCTGCTCATGGACATCCCCAGTCCCCGCAGGACACACTGAAGAAACTGTCCCCGGAGCTGTGGGCCTGGGGACCTCACAATACCTCACATCCCTATGACTTTTCACCCAGAGAGGGCTGGTGGGTGTGCAATAATATTTGTATACCTAAAAGTAGAGCAATTGATCCCACTGCTGTTTTGCAACGTGTTGACGAGCAGACGGTGCAGAATTATATAAGTGTATGTGGAGCTGGCAAGTTTGTGTTCCAATCATATGAGTGCTGTTGTGCAACGCTTCCCCTCTGCAGCCCTAGAGGAAAACAGGAGTGTGGGGGCTGCCATGCTTACAGTGAGCCCTTCATGGCTTACAGTGATCCCAGTCCCCAAGGCTAAGAGGGCAAGGGATGCAAGTGTTATTTCCCGAGGTCTCAAGTTCAGCTTTAAAAGTCACCTGCAAGTGACGCAGCAGGATCCTTGCTTGTTGCCCCTCCCTGTCCAATATAAAACACCCGGCACTTGCAATTCAAAGCTGATTCCTCAGCAGCAGGAATTTGTCCTGGGCTCTGCATTCCACCCAGATGCAGAAGGGTTTGCAGGAGCCTTTGCAGAGGAAATCCTTCCCAGGCGCTGTCTGGCAGAGCTGGGATGCTGTGCTGAGCAGAGGGAGAGGCTGGGGTGCTGCTGCTGTGCACGTGGGAGGTGGATGGTGGGTGCCTGTATCCCCCTCAGCTGCCATTGCCTGCCAGCACAGCCTGTGCTGCCGACTTCGCGGAAACAAAGCGCCGTTCTTCCAGCACAAACAGCTGGGCTTGTGCCAGGGAGTGGCCAGAGCTCACCTGGAGCGGGGACACAGCGGCAGGGTAAACACCACAGCCAAACCGGGCAGGGGACAGGCAAGCAGGAAATCCTGTCCCCGTGGGATACGGGTAGTACCAAGAATAACGACTCCACAAGTGGGAAGGTTTACCCTCCTGCTGTGGCGATCCCTGTCTGCCCAGCCCTTGCCCACTGTCATGCTGTGCCCTGCTGGGCATCTGGAAAGCACCGTGACCAGGCAGGAAGTCCAGACCTGAAAGGCACCTGAAGGTTTCAGCCGCGGTTGCATCTCACAGTTCCCAATCAAAGCACCCCGTCGTCTTTCCAGCCTGAGTGTGCCCAGCTTCAGCTCACCGCAGTGATTCCCGGTACCCGCCGCAGTGGGGGAGCCTAGGCAACCGCTCACTCCCACTCCATCCTCCATCCCTGCGTAACCAGGATCAGCCAGAATTACCTCACTGCCAGTGCTGGGAAAAGCGGGGGCCTGGGTGGGCTGTGCTGGGGGCAGGCAGGGGGTTGTGGTCGCTGCAAGCCTGGTTTTTATTGTATTACCACTGGCTGGATTGGGTTGTAGATGGTTTCTGGATGAAATAAACTCCCCTGTAACTGCGAGCAGGGATCTGTGGACTGTTCTGTCTCGGCATCCCTGCATCCCAGCAGGATGGCAGGGGTGGGCAGGATGGGTGAGGGGTGTCTGTAGTGGGCTTGGCTGCAGGAGTATGTGCCTGTCCCACTGGGGTGCTGTAACCAGGTCCCCACACACCCTGCTCCTGGGCTCTCTGAGCTGGCTTTGCCAGGTGGAAAATATGTCTTATTCCTGGGGCAGCATGGAGAAAGTTCTGGCTGGGGAAGAGGGAGGGGGGATGATGCCTTGCAGGGCTGCCATGCACTTCCCGCAGACAGTGAGAAGGGCTCAGACCCCTGGCAGGGGCAGCAGGGACCAAGGGAAGCTGCTGATGCCTGGGGGCGCTTGCAGGGGTCTTGGGCTACTTGGGGTAGTGTCCCAAAGGGTTATTCTCCTGGAATGGGGCAAAAAGATGAATGGGAGCAGGGGCTGCTGTGTCTTCTTGGAAAGCTCCAGGCCTGACGGGCTGTGTCCCACGTCCCCACGGCCCCGTGCCAGGTCACTGTGTCCCCTGCGGACCAGAGCCAGCCCTGGTCATGCCCTGATCCCATGCTGGGGGAGTGGCGGGGAACGGACCGGCCCAGGGGAGCTCGCTGGGGGAAGCCGCTTGTGGAACCCAGAGTGGGGCTGGTAGGCACACAGGGACTTTGGGGATTTGATGGTGCCGGGTGCTCCAATTACGGGATTCCGAGAAGAGGGGCTGCTCGGGGGCACCCGCCGCGACGGGCGGATTTAGTGGGGGAACGATGAGCCTGCGGCCAGCCAACGGCCCGTCGGGGGTCGGTGCCGGCGTCGGTCCCGTGGGTCAGTTCCAGGGGTCAGTTTCAGGGGCAGTCCCCGGGTGCCGGTACTGGGCGTCGATGCCGAGGGTCGGTCCCGTGGGTCAATCCCGGAGTCAGTCCAGGGGTCAGTTCCGAAGGTCGGTGCCGGGGTCGGTCCCGTGGGTCAGTCCCGGGTGCCGGGGTCAGTCCCTTGGGTCAGTCCCGGGTGCCGGTGTCGGTCTCATGGGTCACTCCCGGGATCAGTCTCGGGGGCCGGTGCCGGGATCGGTCCTGTGAGTCGGTCCCGTGCGTCAGTCTCTGGGGCCGATGCCTGGATCAGTTCAGGGGTCAGTCCAGGGGTCAGTCCCGGGGTCAGTCCCGGGGGCAGGGCTCGTGGGTCGGTCCCGTGGGTCAGTCCCGGGGTCGGTGCCGGTGCCGGGGTCGGTCCCGTGGGTTAGTCCCGGGGTCAGTTCTGGGGTCAGTTCCGGGCGTCGGTGCCGGGGTCAGTCCCGGGGGTCGGTGCCGGTGTTGAGGGTCACTTACGGGGTCAGTCCCGGGTGCCGGTGCAGGGGCCAGTCCCGTGGGTCAGTCCCGGGGTCAGTCCCAGGGTCAGTCCTGGGGGTCAGTCCCGGGGTCAGTCCCTGGGGCCGATGCCGGGGNCCGAAGGTCGGTGCCGGGGTCGGTCCCGTGGGTCAGTCCCGGGTGCCGGGGTCAGTCCCTTGGGTCAGTCCCGGGGTCAGTTCCGGGTGCCGGTGTCGGTCTCATGGGTCACTCCCGGGATCAGTCTCGGGGGCCGGTGCCGGGATCGGTCCTGTGAGTCGGTCCCGTGCGTCAGTCTCTGGGGCCGATGCCTGGATCAGTTCAGGGGTCAGTCCAGGGGTCAGTCCCGG
>VYZT01057685.1:0-15625 GCA_013400735.1 Pomatostomus ruficeps | reverse complement strand
ATCGTGACCTTGTGTTGGGAAACTGGGAATACAGGCAAAAGGCTCTCTGCATGGGTAACAGTGCCAAAGTTGAGTTATGTGGCTCGTGTTGGTGTTTTGTGGCAAGCTGTATAAAGGTCTCACACAGTGCTGGCCCTTGTAGTCAGCTCGTGTCAGACAAAGGGGAACTTCTGAATCTTTGTGCTCAAGATCGCAGGTGGTGCAATGAACTTGGAGCAGGACTTTCTTGTTGGCAAAGTACCCTTTTTTGGAACTGGGTTGCCTATGATCCTATTGCTATGGCGTTCCTTTAAACGGCCACTAAAAAGTGTGAGAATTTCTGTCTTCCTGCCTGAAACACAGTGTATTGTCCTCTTGCCTCCAGATGGCCACTGAATTTCAGAGCAGGTGAATATAAATGTCCATTACTGTGATCCTTGGTGTCCCAGTCCTGTGCTAACACACAGGATGTGTTTTCTGGCATGCGCGCTCCTTGTGTTTATCTGGGTGGCTATAAGAAAACTCCGACCTGCTACTCTGGCAGCTGGAGCTATCAGATACTGGCAGATGATGAGGGAAACTCAGAGCTCAAGTTGAGAGCTTTGTCTGGACAGGGAACCCGGGGTCTGTGGCTCTGTGACTCGGTATGTGGGGAGGAAGAGTCCTCGAGGCTCTCCAGGAAGGGCTTTACATTACAGAGTGGCAGCTGGAGGAGTCGTTTCTAAACAGGTTTTAGAAGTGTTGCTGCAAAGGACTCCTAGTAAGACAAATCCTATCTTGTCTTTTCTATGTGTTTAACTCATATTTTTATGATGTAGAGTGCAAGGAAGTCCACCAGCCTTCATTAGACTCCTGGCACGCTGCCTGGGTGAGGTGCTCAGTTGAGAAAGTACCAAAGCAAAATGCAGTCATGCAGCTTTTAATGGCCTCCTGTTCCTCTCCCCACCCCAGGTGTTTGCTATTACTCAGTTATAATTCAGAATTCACTCAGTTACTAGCCTCAAAAGTGCTGTTTCAGCCCCAAAATGTTACTCTCATCGCTGCCATTTCAGTAATGTTGCAGCTGAGAACTTCTTGCCCAGCCTCTTGGTCTGTTCAACTTCCAGACTTGCAGAAGCTGCCCTCCAGAGCTGTTCAAGCTGTGCCATTTGTCTTTCAGGTTCGTGAACAGGAGATGCACATCCCTGGTTATCACAGCTGCAGAGGATAAGGTTTTTGTAGCAGACAAGTCTGGTGATGTCTATTCTTACTCAATAACAGAACCTCAAGCAGATGGAAAACTTGAGCTGGGTCATGTGTCTCTGCTATTGGATGTGGTAAGTGTCTGCCTCCGTGTATTTACAAACCTGCATTCCTGCTTGTGCTTGGGTCTTGCATTGTTGCTCTCATCCCAGATTTGTGGTTTGATTTTTTTTTTTTTTTTAATGAAAATGAAATGTGGTCCAGATTTGTTCTTACTGAGTTTGTGTTGGCAGAGTTTGGTAAGGAAACAAGTTTACCAAGGGTTATTTGTTCTGTGAGTGTTGGAAAAGTCTTCATGTTACGGTCACAGAAGTCTTTGTGACAGAGTGGGAATTCAGCCAGTCTGCCATGTCAGCTGAGCTCTCCAGTGTGATGAGTTTCTTTTTAAGATTCAGGGGGACTTTCAGCCATACTGCTGGGGCTCAGTGGTTTTCACTAGACCTGGAAGTCAGTGTTGCTTGTCTTAGTGAGTGAGAAAGTTACTGTCACAAAGATTTACACTTCCTTTGGTGGTGGAAAAGAGTGGCTTAGTGTTTGTACCTGCCTTTTGGGGTGAGGAGATACAGCTGGTTTGCTGCTTATCTTTTAAATTTTCCTAGTTAAAAAGGATTTCAAACCTTGAACTGCTGGGCACTAAAACTCTCCCTTTCCCCCCAGGCCCTGAGTCCTGACGACCGCTATATCCTGACTGCAGACAGAGATGAGAAGATCAGAGTCAGCCTGACAAAGGCTCCCTACAGCATTGTATCCTACTGCATGGGACACAGAGAGTGAGTGCCTGTGTGCCACAGCCCTTGTGGGCAGCCATTCCCTGCACAGCCACCTTCATCCGCTCTCAGTGGGTGAAATCACCCCCTCAAGTCACATTAAACAGCAGCTTGGTCTGTGATAGAATCATGGAATGGTCTGAGTGAAAGAGACCTTTGAAAGTCTTCCAGTCCAACACCCCTGCCCTGAGCAGGGACATCTTCAACAAGATCAGGTTCTCAGAGCCCTGTCCAAGCTGGCCTTGAATGTTTCCTGGGATTGGGCTCTGCCACCTCTCTGGGCAACCTGTTTTTCACCATCCTTAGTAGAAAAAATTTTTTTCCTTGTATCTAGTCCTAGTCTACACTTGGTTTAAAGCCATTATCCCTTGTCCTGTTGCAACGGGTCCTTCTAAAAAAGTCTGTCCCCATCTTTTTTATAAGACCCCTTCAGGAACTGGACAGCTGCAGTAAGGTCTGCCCAGAGCCTTCTCTTCTCCACACTGAACAACCCCCAATTCTCTGAGCCTTTCCTCACAGCAGAGGTGCTCCTGCCCTCTCCTTGGTTCTGTGGCCTCCTCTGCACCTTCTCCAACAGCTCCATGTTGTCCTTGTACCCAGGAGTTCAGAGCTGGACACAGCACTCCTCTGGGGCCTCACCAGAGCGAAGTAGAGGGGCAGAATCCCCTCCCTCAACATCCTGCTCACAGGAGGCTCCAGAAATTGTTAGCTCAGGAGGGAGCCTACAAGGAAGATGGAGAGAGTCTGTTTTTAAGAGCCTGGAGTGACAGGACAAGGGGGAATGGCTTTGAACTGACAGACAGTAGGTTTAGATTGGATATTAGGAAATAATTCTTTACTGTAAGGGTGGTGAGGCACTGGCACAGGTTGCCCAGGGAAGTTGTGGATGCTCCATCCCTGGAAGTGTCCAAGGTGTTCATTAGTGGTTGTAGAATGAAAATTAATTGAAATACATTCAAAAATTCAATATTTAAATTAGAAATGAATAAAAAAGGGTTACATAAAGCAGTCCTGGATTTTCTTCCCTCAGTGGGGCTCATGGTGATTCTTGCTGGATCTGTTGAGTCTGCTTTGTTCTGGAAGTTTGTATTGCAGTGACCAAATCTCTTCCTTTTATTTTTTCACTCTGTGGCTTTAAAGTTATGCCTGATTTCAAAGGCAAGACTGTCCCGTTCAGGTCATGTTCTGCCCAGGTCACTGTATTTTAGGTTGGTGAGCTCTGAGGTGATAATGATCCCCAGAGATTCAGCGATCACCAGAGACAGAGCAGTATCACTAACTTCTGGGAAACAGAACTTCTGGCTGAATGTAGGCTCTGGTAAACTGCCACATTAAAGTTCTGTAAAGATTGCCTTTAAATGATCTCCAGCTGTGGCTGGAGAGATGTGGCACTCTGGAGGCTGAGCCATCAGTGTTGTGTTTTTAAAGCATCTCTTGATTCATGTTTTTAATGTGCATCATGAACTGACAAAAGGGAATGTGCTACCTGAGTAAATTTGGCTCCACTGGTGTTTTTTGATCTAAATGACAATGTTCTCAGTTGGGAGGAAGTCAGTAGAATTCCGTGAGTGCAGATGGGGGAATGTGGTTCTTTATTAAGCAGAAAGTCAGTAGTTTGTGTAATGCATGTTTACTAAGTACTGGTGACATTTTTTTCTTACTCCTAATTATCTTGCTGTGGAAAATCTGTTTGTTTATTATAAGGTTCTCTTTAAAACTGGTGCTTTCTCTTACTGTGTGTGTTTAAAGACCAGAGTATCGAGCAAGAGAGTTCAACTTTTGACTGTTTTTCCTTTAGGTTTGTAAGCAAAATACTTGTAATACCCAACTGTCCTGATCTGCTGTTGTCAGCTTCTGGGGTATGTACTGCAATTTCTTCAAAAAAGTGTTGATTTTTGTGTGTTTGGGGTTTTTTTATTATTATTTGTACTAGCATTTTGGCCAAATTCCTTGGGATACTTGGAATAATCTCTCATGGTTTACAGCATGGCCTCCCTCTCCCTCCTTCCCCCTTTTTCTCAGCTCTGTTCGGTGTTCAGCCACTCTATTGCTGGATCACATAAGAACCTTTTACTGTGCTTAGAGTAAAAGCTGGCTTTGGGATGGTGACATGATCATTAATTCTTGCTCTGGAGCACAAACATTCTCTGCTTGGATGAGAACTGAAGAAATGAGTGTTCCCTCCCTTCTCTCCCCAGCCCTTTTCCTGAGCTGATGGCATCCTGCTGCCATGCCACACCTGTACAGAGATGGACTTGGCCTAAAAGAAGGGAGACAATATTCTTTGTTTCCCAGACTACCAAAACTGCACAGGAAACAAATAATGTTTCCCGTGAAGATCACAGTAACTCCTGGCATTTGGTTTCAGCTGCTGCTCTCGCTTCCCTAAGGCTCCTGTCCCTCTAATTATTTAAGGAGCTCTAGTGCTGCACAAGGCTGTATTTCATTCTTGGCAAATGCTGTTGGATGGCTTTGTTTTTCCAGGGAGGTGTTCAGCTTCTCTTCAGGAGGTTACTAAATCAAATGAGAATTTGGGTGATAACAAGAGCAGGGGGCAGAGAAGGGCAGCCTGAAAGAATTGCCATTAAAATGCTGAGCACATGCATGACTGTGCTACTGGAGACAGGCTTGAAATGCCCTCCTCCAGCTACCCAATTTCCACTTCAAAAGGAGAATTAAAATTAGCATGATTGAATAATTTTAGAATGCAGGGGAAAATTATGTTAATTAAAATGCTTTATCTGCAATTTGAGGTCTCAACTAAGTGACTATTTAGCAGCATCTATGGGGAGCTCTTCAGGGAAACCGGGTTTAGCCGAAGGCCAGGAGTGGCCTCTCTTGGCCTGAGTGCTGGTAGTAATAGACTCGTGTCCACTTCCGTCTGTGCAGGACTCCACTCTGAGACTTTGGGAGTATAAAAGTGGAGAAGAAGTGCATTGCTGTCAGCTCAGTACCATCTGTGGGCCTGAGGCAAGCAAACCAGACCAGGTATGTCCATGTGTGCCAGTGCTTTTGCTGTGCTCCTGGTCCTTGGGACTGCCAAACGTGTTGGTTGCATTTTGTTAGAAGTGCTTCCCTTCTGTCCATGGGTTTAGAACTTACCTGAGACCTAAAAACTGTTACAGTATCCTGGGATTTTGGGAAAGGAAGACAGTCCCTGAAATCCACTCCTGTGTTTTGTGTGAATTTCTAAAATGTGCCCAAGCAGTGACCAAAGGAAGCTGCTTGTAATTCTCCCCAAATATAAATTCTGCACAGTGACCAAAGCGTTCGCTTGAATTTTTTTTTCCAAAACCACAGGTGTTGTAGTCTCTTAGGCAGAAAACGTCCTCTGACACTGGGAAGATGCAAACATTCACCTACTTTTTAAAATGGTTAGAATTTCAAGTGTTAAAGTTGTGGTTTTTCTGAGCGAAAAGAAGCTTTGCAATATTTTTAACCAGTGACCTGCAGTACTGCCCTGTGGAGTCAGAACGCTGGGCTTGTTATTTTAGGTTTTCTTGCAGCTGGACAGTGTCCAAAATCAAAATGTGTGAGTCCTACATGAAAACCGAACACCCTAGGAGCCCTCCTGAGCTTCCAGCCTGTGCATCAGTGGTCTCACAGACACAATTTTGGGGTGCTGCTGTGATTTGAGACGCTCAGCATTTGTTCTGGTAGTGTTTGATCTCTGGTTTTGGGTTTTTTTCCTTGACATTTAATGTGGCATAAGACCAATTAGCAGTGAAATAGCACTGTCTTTGTCCCTGCTGTGTGTGTGGTATTAAACCACCTACTCATCTGCTGGGTTATTTGAGTTCATCTCACCACCCATCCTGCTGTGTGTGATTTTTCACGTGAATCTCTTAAAAACACTTCTTTCCCTGCAGACCACAGCTGCCTCCCCATTGTCAGGTGACTGGGAAGCCAGGCATGGCTCTTGAATCCATATCCAGGCAGAAATTGAACTGAAAAGTTCTGCCTTCCCTCCTTTGTGCTGTGGTTTTGGTAGTGGAAGTGTGTCGTGTTTCACCTCCCTGCACCTGGGGAGCCACTTCCATCACAGCTTTCCAGTTTAGATACTGGAAATCGTGTGTTTGGCCTAGAGTTCCTGTCAGCAGGAATTCAGGGTAATACCCATATGGACAATTTACCCTGCTCCCGAGCTTGAAAGTCTTCCTGAAAGCACCCCTGGGTCAGACACTTCCCACACACATGCACAAGGTCTCTGCCTCATTCCAGCTTGATGTTAGTCCTGGAAATCTTTGGAGAAGCTGTTCTTGGAATTGTTGACAAGTGGGAAAAAAAAGGTCTCTGCCTCATTCCAGCTTGATGTTAGTCCTGGAAATCTTTGGAGAAGCTGTTCTTGGGATTGTTGACAAGTGGGAAAAAAAGGAGGTACAATATCAGGTGACAAGCCCATCTAACTGGTATCCACTGATATTCTGGGTACAGCAGGATTTGAGCATTTCTTTTGGAGGGAATAATGGGTTTATTTTAAAATATTTTGCCTTCTAGATTTATAGGATCAGTGAGGACTAGTAATCAACTAACTGAAGTGGGGAATTCTGTGATTAATGTTAAAAATGCTGCATACACTGGCTTAGCATTAGTAAAAGGGCTTGTGTGTAAATTAACAGTGCCTGATCTGACACTGAACCCTAATAATCCCACTGATCACTAACAAATTAATAAAAAAAACATTAAACTACATAATAGCCTTGAATGTAGCATTGGATAAACTAACAAATGTCAAAAAGCTTGTTGCTGCAGGTGGGAACTGATCTGATAAAACCCCTGCAAGTCTGTTAGAATGTTTTTGAAAGCAGTTTAGTAATACCTGCCTTGTCTCCTAACACACCTAATAAAATCCCTTCCAGAGGATACTCTCCATGCTGATGTAGCCTCAGGAGAAATTTGAGGTGCCCTTTTGCTTGAGGAGTCTCCATTTAGCTCCTTTACCTCCGTGTGAGTAAGCAAAGACAGAAAGGGAAAGCCCACAAACCGTGGGTTAATAAATAGAGCACAGCAATTAAATAATCAACCTTACTCCTGCAGTGCTTTGCGGTTCTTCCATCCACTGCCACGTGTGGTGGTGCTGGCAGCCACAAGGTGGCCTGGTCCATCAATCTGTGACATTCTGGATGCTGCTCATTCTCACAGGTGCTTTACAGGGGAAAGGAGACGTGTTCTGCTGGCATCTTAGTGCTAGAAATGCCAGAGGTGACACCTGGTGACAGTGTTTAGTCATGCTGTGCATCCAGGTGTGTCACAGATCATCTCCACCACCCAGAGTGACATCTGTGGTCTGAATTTAAGGACACAATCTCTTGAGTCAGCACTTCGCAGCTTGTAACAAGCACACTGTCTGCAAATGACTCTGCAGCCCAGGATCAGATGGGGATAGAAGTGTTTTTTTCTTTTTTTTTTTTTTTCATTGTTCTATTTAATTTTTACCATTGATAACCAGTGTGGATGCACTGGAGCTTGAAACATAGCTTGAAGCACAATGAGGATGGAATCATCAGTGGTGGTGGGTCATGTGAGCACAAAAATGTGGGCTTATTTTGCTTGGCAGATGATGAATATGTGTCTGTTTGGGGAATGTAGGAGTGTTTTGAGCAGTGTAGCACTGGTTTCAGCTGATGGCTTGCAGATCCTCAGTTCGTTTTCCCACTAGAATGGGAGCAATTCTCTAATTCCATAGTGCTATATAAATATTTTCCTGCTTCAGAGCTTTCACCTCCTCTGATCCTCTTGACAGCAGAAGCTTGTTTAAAGTCCAGAACATGAATTGCACAACTCTACCCCAATGCACCAGCACGTTAATTTTTTTATAGGGTCACCCCTTCTCACAGATGACATCAAAAGTTAATTTTAAAGTGTTGGCGGGCTGATAACAGTGTCATATAAACACTGATTTGAGTTCAGAGAGTATTAAATGAACATCTGTTTATCACAGAATGTTCTTGTAGCTCCTCCTTAACTGATTTCATAGCCTTGTCCTTGACCAAGATACTGCTGCGGGTCTTGCATTCGTTTTGCTGATTTTTTAACTTACCCACACATGGAAAGGGAAGAACTTGGAAAGAAGCTGCATTTTCCTGTCTCCTTCCAGCTGTGACTAAAACTTGGTTCAAATCAAAACAGCCTCCTCCTCCCTCCTCCAGTGGGGCTGGGGGAGAGCTGCTGCCTGAATAGAGTTCACAGAGCCCTTTGTCTCTCTAACAAAGCACTTGGCTGTGTAGGTGGGCCTGTTTGTCAGGCAACAGGCACAGAGGCAGAGCTTTGTTATTAGAAATAAATAGCACAGGTTTCAGCTTTTTTAATATATATCTTATATTCCTTCAAGTGTCTGAAGAACCCACTCATGGCTTACAGTAAATAGGAGCTGTCAGTTCTGCTCCAAAGCTGTGGTGCAAGTGGCTCCATCCTGCAGGAGCTGCATTTAGCCACATTAGCTACAGAGAACCTTTCTGCCTCAGCCCACCCACCCTACCTGGGGTTTGGAGACATCTTTTATATCTGTGTGAAACAGGGCTCCTGGGTCCCGGTGCTAAACAGGGAGTAACAACTTCATATTTCTGCAGAGTAGCAGGAGATCAGTCCCATCTGTTCCCAGGAGCTCTGAACCGTATCAGTCCTTTTGATGTTGTTTTTTATTAAGTGCTCCTCTTCTGTCCAAACAGGTGGTTGAGATGAGTGAAAAGTGCGTGCTGTTCATACTTCCCCCATGAAATTGTACCACACAAATTTTCTCATGTGCTGGAGAAAAAAAAATTGTTTTCGGCTCTATTTATACCATGAATTAATTTTCTTTCCCACAGTTGGTTTATCTCTTAGTAGTTGCATCATGTGCTGTTGACAAAGTAGTTAGCTTCTGGTGTTAAACTTGCTGACTTGAATTTTTGGAAGCTGTACGGCTTGTTTTGCTTTCCTACATGGATTGCAAAACTGAAACAAGCACCCTGACAATGCCTATACATCAGCTGGTAGCTGCAAGGGTAAAATCCTGTGGCTACTCCCAAATTCACCCTAATTTAGTGAACCAGAGGTTCTGTCCAGTCACCAGTGTCGTGGTAGGGAAAGAGGTGGAGGTAAAAAAAGAAGAATATTTGAGGATACATCAGAATTCTGCCAGCAAAATGTCAAAAAGATGTATTTTCCTTGCCCTAAAGGAAATAACTCTCTCCTTCTCTAGTTGGAAGGTTTTAGTCATCAGCAGTGTTGGTGTTGTCATTGCTTATAAAATACACTTGAGGACCAGCCATTAGCTGTTGCAGTTTGCCTTTCACCTTATATAACAGATACTTCTGAAAAAGCACCCCAGGACATCTTCTTGCAGTTTCTCTGCTCCTCCCAAGTTCTTCCCCACTCCAGGAGCCTCAAATCAGTTGTTTTATGTTTCAAGTAGAATGGTTTGTGCAGCAAAGGTGCTGCTTCTCTCACAGATAAAACTGTAACTTCTGAATTGGGAGTGTGATGTGGGTTTTTTTGTTGTTGTGTTGGTTTTGTTGGGTTTTTTTAAATGAGGAAAACGGCCTCGGGCAGTGTTTCCTTGTTGTTCAGAACACATTTTCTGTGGAGCAGGCTGGCTTCACCCAGACCCAGCTTGAAGCAGAGGCAGCCCAGCAGGGATATTGGGGACATTAGCTATGCATCACCATCTTTGTTTTTTAACAAACAGAACAGCAGCTAATAGTTTGTGTTTGTAATATCTGAGCTGCTGGAGTGATACTCTGCCTGAGCAGGCTTAATGTCAATGTTTTTGCCGTTAGCATTGCAGGAGAAAATGTTTGAAGGTGGTGTATTTTCCTTCAGCTGTTGGTTTGTGTACTAAGAGTAATTCACTCAAACCTTTACGTTTGATCTCTGGACAGTGTGGAAGGGAGAAGTGTGGAAAACTTCGTAAAACAGCAAACACTGGTACAAAAATAAACTTGACTGCAGTTTGAAGGTAATTATGTTGCTTAACTTGCTGTAAATTAAGACATCTGCTAAAGCTTAAAGGCTCACAGAGAAATGGAATGGGAGTGTTCTGCCCATAAATGGTCTTAATTTACAAAGTTTTCTTTTTTTTTTTTTCCCCCTAATAGAAATACACCGTGTCAAGAATAACCTACTGCTGTCAAGGTGGTCATGTTGCCATTCTGTGTGACAGGTAAGAATAGATGGAATAATGCCTGAAAATCATCACAGCTCCTGCAAAGGCAAGAGCAGCTTTCCCTGAGCCTGCAGTTCTTGGTGCTGTGCATGTCCAGATGTCCAGCAATGCCTGTGGCCTCACAGGGAGCCTCTGAGTCCTTGCTGTGCTTGTTCTGAGTGCAGAGGGGGCTGCAAGGGTTACCTGGCTTGGTTAAATTTTGTACAGTTTGTGATGCCTTTCCCTCGCTGGAGGGAACTGGGAGGTACAAGGGCTGGGGGATGTTTTATTTTGGCTGGTGCTCAGCTGTATATTCCTTCAATGCAGCCCTGTAGGCCTATGTGCCACAATGCAACACTCCTCATGTAAGTCCTTAGTAATCCTTATGAAATTCACTTTACTACCCTTTCTTTTAAAGAGAAGGCAGCACTGGCTGCTTTTTCTCTCACACAACACTTGAAAAGCTGTTTGACACGTTGGGTATTTACAGCTCCTGACTCAGATCATGTAAGCAAACTGCATTTGAAGTGCTTATTCCACCCAGTTTGCTTTGGCTGTGTTTGGAATAAGAGTGGGTGTCTGTAGTTTGCTGTGCAAGTGATGGCTGTAGGTGGATTTGGTAATAGTGGTAATTAAGTTTTTCCTCTCGAAAGTATTCCCACAGTCTACATCTTTCAGCTCGATGCCCCTGCCCGGCAGCTGATTTACAAACAGCAGATCTCCCTGAATCACAAAGGTTGGGACATTGCATTTGAAGAATCGGGAGACCTGTGGATTTTGCAGGAAGACAAGGGAGCTCCTCTTCTGTTGTACAGAGTGTGTGATGGACAGTGGAAGGTACTTTTTTAATGCTGAAAATCCTGAGTGTTCAGTGATGTCTGGAGGCCACAACAGCAGTGGAGTTTGCTGTTTCATGAGACCTAAAAGGCACCTTTCTCTCTGCCCTGAGATGGAGTAAAAGCCACAGATACACATCTCATTCTTCTTGTCACCTGTGTATGATGCAGAGGTGTCAGGAGCTTGTTATGAACAGCAGTGTGTTTGTTCTCAGCTAAAGCTGCCATCTGGCACGGCAGGATCACAGTGCTTGTCAGCACTCAGGACTTCAAACCATTGCCTGAGCTTTCTGTGGGCTACACTTGATGATTTAAAAAAACCCAGCAAACCGCAAACGAGCAAAATCCCTTTGGGTTTGCTCAGGAATGCTTTCCACACAGCTTTCCTTGTGCCTGCCTCTGAGGGATCCTTTGCAAGACGAGGCATTCTGGGAGCATTAAGGGAATTACTTTACTTTCACTGAGAACAGGGAATCAAATTTGGGGTATGTGCTGTCCAGTTCTCTTTTATTGCCTATTAAATAACTGGAAACTCATTTGTTATCCTTGTAAGTCCCCAGCTAATCATGGTCTGGTTGTGAAGTGGTTTTAAATGAAACTTCTAAGTATGTGCTTAACGTGTTCCTTGGGATATTTCTTTTCCTCACAGATTAGTAAGTGGGAATCAATTTCTTTTTTTGTTCAAATGGCAGAGCTTTCCTAGCAGAACTTGAGATCTCAGGCCAGGTTTCAAAAACAGTCCCAGAAAAAAGGAGCCTGGAAGAGATCATGGAGGTTTTACACTTGCTCTGTTTCACTACACTCTTCTGAGAGCTGTTGCATTTTTCAGCATGCTGTGAAACATGAAATTGTCCATTAAAACCAAAATAACACGCAGCATTCCTTCTTTTCCCAGGCTGTAATGGATGACAAAGGATTACAGAAAATGTCAAAATATATTCAAGACAACTGGACAGTGTTTGAAGGTGAGAGATTTGGCCTGAAGGTTTAGGGAATGCAGTTTTTACAGCTGAAGCATTGGATTTAGGAACAAGATTGGAGTTGAGGTCAGTTCAGCTGGCTGTTGAAGTCCCTCAGTCTTTGTTTTCTCAGTTTCATCACTGTCTGGTGTGGAAGTCAGCGCAGATAATGAGGTGTGTTCAGGTCACTGTTATCACAGAACCATGTAGGTATTTAGGGCTGAATTGCAGTGCTGTAACTTTTCCATAGACACCTTATCACAGGGATGTGTCCAAACATGCTCTGGCAGAGCTGCTGGAGTCTGTCTCCCTGCTGTGGTATCAAGTATTGGTGTTTGGTGTCTTGTCTCCTGCCTGGGTGTGAGACTTTATCGCAGGTACAGTGGAGACAGTCGGGATGGAGCAGCCGTGGGAGAAGCAGCTCTGCTCTAGAGATGGGATGGCTGGGTCCACCTTGGCAGGGCAGGTGATGTGGAGCCTGCTGTGGCTGGAAGATGTGACCTGGATAGAACAACAGATGACATCGATTACTGTCTGGGCTGGCTCATTTTGTCCTTGCTTCCTGCCCCACTCCCCTGTCTGTCAGGAAAATAATTCCTGGTTTACTCCTTCAGAAGCACCTTATGTTTCCAGGATTTTTGTATTTAAAAAGCACTCAGCATTATTTAGAAGCTGAAATTGAAGCAGTGGTGGCTGCAGGGTAGGGAAGAGTTGTGGAATGTGCTAAAATCTCAGTTATGTATTGAAACTTCATTAATAGAAATTTCTCTGCTGTACTTTGCTGGGAGACTGGGAATCTTCCTTGAAAAACGTGTTACGGTTCCCACCAGTCTTATGGTCTGTTCATGGTGGCCATACGTAAAGATGGAAGAGCTGCAGAAATGTTCAGTCTGCTGTAAAGTCTCCTTAATATCTCGTACTGGATGATTTAGCATGTAGCTGTCATTAAGTTGGTCATTAAGTTGTAATTAAGGTGGTACAGTCTTCGTAAGTCAGGTGCTCCTTTGGAAGGGAGATGTTTGCATGGAGATGTTGCAGACTTGATAGTTACAGCCAGACAGATAATTAGGAGGATGAGGTCTGAGTGAAAATGAGCACAGAGAAGTAAAGAGAGCAGGCAGGGGGAGAGGTTCTGGGCATAATTAGCCCATGGAACAAATGAGTGTGAAATGCAGTCACTGGCTCATTGACAGCTGGGAAAGGAGCACGGCTCACATGACAGGGTTCATTATCGTTAATTAGTAAGGGGAGGCTCACTTGATGAGCACTTATTCCAGTGCATAATTAGTGCTTCAAAGGTAGTTACATCTTCTGAAACAAGTGATCATTACATTGTTTGAATCCAGCCCTAATCCCTGCATATTGTCCTTTAATAAACTTTTCTCACCTGTTTGAGGTTTCTGTGGGATTTGAGATGCAGTGGTCAGTCTGGAAGTATCACAGAATCCTAGAATGGTTTGGGTTGAAAGGAACCTTAAAGACAATCCAATTCCAACCTCCTGCCATGGGCAGGGACACGTGCCACTATCCCAGGTTGCTCAGAGCCCCATCCAACCTGGCCTTGGACACTGCCAGGGATGGGGCAGCCACAATTTCTCTGGGCAACCTGTTCAAAGTGTCTCACCACCCTCACAGGGGAGAATTTCTTCCTAATACCAAATCTAAACCTACTCTCTTCCAGTTTGAAGCCATTCCCCCTTGTACACATTGACATTGGGCTATAACTCATCCCAGAAAAACAGAAGAGGAAGATTTAATGCAGACAGACGAAGGAAAGAGTAGCATGGATGTTCAACCAACAGCACCCAATTTTTGCCAGGGCCAAGGGCCAGTAAAACTCACACAATGTGAGTGCAACACCCCTGAAAGTAAAAACCTGTGCTTTGCTGAGCAAGGGAGGCTTGCTTTCTTTGTCTGCCAAGAAACAGGAGGATGTTGTTTGTGTGTTTCTGTGGAGTAGCACACTTAGCTTCAGGACCAAACCCTAGCAGGATTTCTCTGCATTTGTCCTTTAAGATCATGAATTTTGCTAAGTGGGAAAGGGTGAGAACTGGAGATAACTTGCTAAGTGCCATTCTAACAATTTCTTAGAAATGTGGACTCATTCTGTGTTCTCTACTGAAACAATCTCATTGGGGATTTTTGGATAGCCATTAGTTCCCAGTTAAACTTGTCTAGACCTATAGTACTGGGGATGCTGAGGAATATTATACTGAAGTCACAGAAGGTGTAACAAAGGCATTGGAGCAAGTGCTTAGGAACCTCTGTGCTGTAGGACATGACTATTTGAGGTTTACTCCTTTGGCCTTCTTTTAAGTTAATACTCTAGGAGAAAAGCCAGCTAAGCACAGTGAGGTGGCAACTCCGTTTGCAGTACTTGGGTCCCAGGGGACAGCTCTAGTGGTTCAAAAACAGAAGCTCTGAAGTTACAAGTGTCCAGTGCATGAGGAGAGCTGTCCCCTCTCTTTGCCTCAACCATGAGGTGCTTGCCTCTATGAGTTTTTTAGCCGAAAAGTGGAGGCTGTGCCTGGCTGTTAAATGCTGAACAGCTGCTTGCCAACACAAATCAGGCTTACACAGTGTAAATATTGATGTTTAATCACAGAGTGGTTTGGGTTGGAAGGGACATCAGAGATGATCTCATTCCACCCCTTGCCGTGGGCAGGGACACCTTCCACTATCCCAGGTTATTCAGAGCCTTGTCCAACCTGGCCATGGACACTTCCAGGGATGGGGCAGCTACAGCCTCTCTGGCCACACTGTGCCAGGGCCTTGCCACCTCAAAGTAAAGAATTTCTTCCCAATTTTTAATCTAAATCTGCCCTCCTTCAGTATAAAGCCATTCCCTCTTGTCCTATCACTACATGCCTTTGTGGAATTCCTTCTCCACCTCTCTTGAAGCCCCTCAAGGTGCTGGAAGGCTGATAGAGTGGATGGGATCACAGTAAATGAACTGGAATGCCACTGTCTAAAATTACAGTCCAGGAAGTAATCAATGAGACCCCTGAGGGAATTAACACTTGTGTGCTCTTGCTTTGCCCAACTGCAGGTTTTGTTGGTGCAGAGAGCTACTACAGCCACCTCTACAAGGCCTCTTTTGATAACATGGACGAGTACCTGCAGAGGAAGGAGGAAAGGCTGCAGCAGCAGAAGAAGAAAAGGCAGAATCTGCAGCCTGGTTCCAATGGACAGGCAAAAAAAAAGATGAAGACTGAAGAGCCATCACTATGACTGTTGTGAGCTTCTGACCTCTGCCTTGAGGAAAGGAAGTGATCCAGCTGTGGACTGTTTTTACATATAAAGTGAATTATGCTAAAGAACTGGTTTAAATTTTTATTCAGGTTTTCAGGTAGGCTGATATGACAGTATCCTGTTTGCAGCAAATAATGCATTTCCAACATGCCTGAACTTTCTAGAAGAATACAGNAGAATACAGAGTTAGTCCTTCAGTCCTGGGAATCTCTGATGCATGTTACATGAATATTGGAGATGGTATTTTCCTTGAAACAGGATTTTGTTTTTTGCCTACTGTGTTCAGGCTTTCTCCTTCAGGTGGAAACACACTGATTAAAGTGATGCAACTTTTTTTTATTACATTTGGTTTTGGTTGTTTTGGGTTTTTTTTTTAGCTTTCTTAAAAAGTCTGTTAGTTAATGTAACTGACTTAGTGTACCTGGGTGTGGGAAAGGGAATGCAGAAAAAATTCTTGCTGGATATGAG